>OX235279.1:39737409-39773642 GCA_944472155.2 Trichobilharzia szidati
ACTAGTTTCACCTGTGTAGTTGACCTAACTCACAGTCATTGTAAGGTATTTTGTAAGTTATATAATTTTGTTTAATTTAGTCAATCTACAGGGTCCTTTAGCCTACCTACAGAACTTGTGCTATCTGAGTGAGTTTGCATGGTTAAATGCCACCACCGTAATTCCTGCTTTATTAGTAATCCTACGTAGTGAGGGTCTCATATGTCCCCTCCTTATATGGTAGGACTGTAGATGCCTTATATTCTCTCTGTTTCATGTTATCATTATTAGTTTCACCATTATTTTTATTTTGCTTTTTATTATGAACAATAAATTATACTCGAAACGTCATCAATAAATATTACTGTATAACACTGTGTGATTTTATCAAAATAAATTTTTATCCGTAATGGAACAACCACCCAATCAACCAACCCGCCAACCAACCAGATCTCTCAAACATAAAATTTGTCAACTCAGTGACCTGATAAATGCAATAAGGAAAGATAATACAACTTATCAAATACCAACCATGTAATGACTTGACTATTTGTTAGTCAGGTCAATAATTCAATAGGTCAAACTAGTAGATCGGGGTCAATTAGAGTGTTGCAACATAAAAGACGTTTGACTAGACGTAGAATGATTGACCCTGAGAAGTTAAATAACCTAGATAGGAAGGAGGTCAATCATTGCATTGCATTCACTTGCATGTTATCACAAAATAGGTTGAATGGGACAGAGTGAAAATGTTAAGAAGTAATATAGTTTGGTGGAGAAACAATATGTATATGTGGCAATTTATGAAGCCATGTGAGTAAATAGATATGATTATGAGTGGCAATAACTCATGCTCGAAACGTTGTCATCATCCAGTTGTTAATACTGCATCATCTTTGTGTGTGATATTTGAAATAAACTTGTCTGGTATAGAGTTGCATTCTACCACAATGTCCAGGTTCTACACTAACACTAACTTCAGAAGAAATCAACTTCCATGGTGTGGGCATCCGGGAACCAATAGTCGCCCACACTCCTCCATAAGTATACGAAACTTTCCTGATCATCTACAACCTCCATCTTCTTCCTTCCTTTTGCTTTTAATATCATTTCCAAATATAGGTCTCTCATCTTCTCTTAACTCTGAGACCATTTACAGAGACCAGAGTCAGAAATGCACTACTGATAGTCCCTTTAAACAACTTCATATCAGAGAATGCAACGTCAGGACACTTTGCTAAATTATACAGTACTCCTCACTAGCCAGAACTCTTGCATCTGAAGCCATGGAAAAATGTCGTGTTTTGGAGACACACACACACACACACAAGATGTTAGTGTGGTCAAACATTGAACCTCATCTAGTCAATAGGTTGAGTCTGCAAAATGAACCTCACTAATGTCAGGAGATTCTTCGGTTAGTTTGACAGGATAGGTCAGAAATATCAGTACATGACTACATCCAAGTGGATATTTTTATGTTTTTTGTCCGGCTGAATGAGTCCGTTAAAAAAAAAGAGAAGACTGACAATCTCCTCTTGCAATTCAGCCGACTGAATTTTGAACGAAATAAAAGACGACTTATATGAAAAACTGTCTGCTTTGCTGTTGAAAGTGAAACATTCAAACTGAGTCATTCTAGAAGATGATTTCATGGCCAAAGTATGGAAGCTGTGATCGTTGGAAAAGTATGATAATAGTACGTTTAGAGTGCCATCGCGACGATCTGACAACGTTGACAGTATCCTGCAGTTCTGTTCAGATAATCATCTGTTCTTGGTGACCTTAAAACAGATGTTGACAACAAAGTCTACTACTCGAATGGATTAGCCTATTTTGGTAGTCTTAGTTACATCTGTAAACTGTATATAATACTACTACTAATAATAATAATCTGCTTTATTCCAACAACAACAACAACAAGAAACGGTGCTTATAATACGGCATGGAGTTTTCAGCATTTGTCACAATATTGCATCTAATTTACTCAAAATAGAAGTTAAATTAACCAGAAGGACGTCTCTACATTAACAGTAGGAATAATGTCAAAAATGTGCAAAGTATAACATGAGAATAGTAATTATAATAAGAACAATAGTAACAATAGATTTGCTGCAAACAATATTCACGAAAAATACCCATTTATTCATAAGTAAAAACACAGTTTTTGTTCAGCGAAGAAATTTCTTTTCAACGACTTCATTTTCAAGCTGTACACTCGTATTTATATTACAGAAAAGGTCATTAAGTGGCACTAAATAATTGCTCAGTCAATATACATATATGTGATAAGAATGACGATAATTAAAATGTTATAAGGGGTAGAGTTGAAGTGGATAAATTACAAAATTATTAAACATTGTTTTATAAGTGAATTGAAATCAAAAATGTTCTAAAAATGTCAAGTGTTGTCTAAAAATGTTAAAAAATAGGAGTACGATTACGATGAGAATGAAGATGTGAAGTGAAGTGGAAAGAATTCAAGTGGTAAAATAAAATAAAGTAAAAACTAGAAAGAACATTACTATGACCAAGGTAAAGAAAGGGGTTTGACAAAACGTTTTTGAACACATAATTTAGGTTTCTGTTCATGTATAGCTAAAGCTTCGGCTATGCATAAGTGGAGAAAACGTAAACTTTTGGATCGATTCGATTTTGCCATGTAGATAACTTTGAAAGATGAATCACGTGGGGCTAAATGACCTGACTCTAACAGGTGATCACAGATAGACGACTTCGCAGTTCTACGTTCGCCTTTCATTGACCAGACTGGATAGTGTTCAGCTACACGTTTTCGGAGATTACGCTTACAACGTCCAATATAAACAGCTCCACAAGAGCATGTAAAAGAGTAAATACACATGGATGTGGACAGAAGCGGTAATCTACACAATATTCTCGATACACTATGGAAATCTTAGCAGGTCATAGAATATTGACTCTAATGTTCTCTTGACATAGTATGGTGAGGGGAAAAAGAAAACGATAACATCTATTACAGGGCCTAAATGGTGTTCACAACTATGGGGAAAACAGAGGACTATAAATATAAGAGTGAAGCTTAGTGGTATAAGGATGGAGAAAGGATGGATGGATTTACTGGTGGAAAGGTTAGCTGGTTAGTTCACGCCTGACACTATTTTCATCACATAAAATACCTGCCGCCGAATATGGTATCGTGGAGTTTCTATACTTAGACGTGCGTGAACATAAAGAAGTCTTCGGATGAAATGACTTCTTGTTCTACCTGAGAAGGAGATGCAATGTGAAAGTTACAGGGAAATTGGATGCTGACAGTCTGACAAAATCCCTTTAGCAAATTTATTGCATGAAATGAAGTGCCTATTATCAGTGACACGATGTCAACGATATGGCACGGTGGGCTACCACCACTCGCCCTACTGACAGTCTTCAGAGTTCCACAAACTATGCCATGGTCTTTTCTAAGCAACCCAGGATAGAATGAGGGTGAAGACAGGATGCAGAAGTTGACAAACTGTAAGAGGAGGAGGAGGAGGAGAAGGACGAGGAAGGGTTGAGTTATGTCCGAGTGTCTTAACTTCTTAATGTAAAATGTCAGACGGATTATTTTACCAGAAATCGGTTAGACGTGGGCAGACCAGGATACATCAGAAGAAACAATTAGTCCAAGATACTTAACGTTGTCTCACTATATCATTCTATATCATTAATATCATCAATTTTACGATGTTTATGGGGATTAACACCTTCTTTTATCTTCATTTAACATCCAAAACTGAAATTAACAGTCTGACATTCAGAAGGATTTAGTTAAGGAGCATTAGACAATTACCATTTACTGACTCCTGATAGAAAGCTATTCATCTTGGTACAATCTACCTGGTAGCCAACTGGCACTGTAGCAGACAAATCATCAGCATATTTAACAAAGTTCATTTCTTCACCACAGTGAGACAAGTCATGCAGGAAAAAAGAGAAAGAGAAGAGAAAAGGAGAAAGAACAGCGACTTGAGGGACGCTAGCCTCAGTTAATAATGAAGTGGACGATTTTACCTCATAACACAGTGTACTGCTTTCTCCCTGAGAAATAAGAATGCACTAAGCCCTTAACAAGTCACTTTATACCTCTGAATATTCATTTCCTCGATACATTTTAGACTCTACAGTTAATTTTCATCTTAAATGGTTATATCGCTGTCATTCCAGTTGCCGTTGTTTGTACCTACACATATCAATTAGTTCAGTAAAATTCATATCATTTGAATTCTGAAACGAACCAACGGTTTCCTCTACCATTTTCTACACGGAAAGATTACATTGTATTGACACCAAATAATGAAAAAATTAATCTCCTACATCATCAGCGAACGGAAATCAGGATTACACAAAAGGCGATCATCCCCCCCCCCCCCATTTACTTTTTCTGAAGTGTATAAGTAGCGAAAGCAGTCTATCAACGGCTTCCGATAAAACGATACACCTGTCTAGTTAGAGAGTGCATGCGAAGAACTCAAAGTGACATCTCAGTGTGTCAAACTAAACAGGACCGTTGTATACAAAAACACATTCTGTCAAACAATGCAATGAAATAATGGGGAGCTGTTCATAATCAATGCAGTAAATCGGTAACTAAATTAATCCTGCGGAATACATATCAGCCATTGGAAACTTTCAAAAGCCTGACTACTGAACAAAGAATATTCACTTCGATAACCTCCTCCTCCTCCTCTTCATCAGGTTCTCCACCTATATCCATCCATCCAACCATCGATCCATCCATAATAATGGTGATAGAAGAATTGGGAATATTATCAACAGCATTAATTTTGCCTACATAACATCGAATCAATGAGTAATATGAATAGATTACAGTCCACTAAAGCATCTGTAAGTGTGTTAATATGCACCAACATAACATGACATAACATAAGACTACACTGGAGAATATCAAACAGACAAATTAGGAAGAATAATGATAATACGAGATTTATGAATTTCTATGCTCCACAGAGAAGGCCAGGGCAGTGACAGTGGCTGGCTGGCTGGCTGGACGGGCCTGTTTCTTCTGCAAACACAAACACAGAGCACTAGGGGTTTTGGGCGAACGGCAATAGCCGTTGCTGTTTCGAGTATTCAGTATCTAAATGCTTTTGGCAGTTAATTTGGTACCCGATAGATGATGAAGGAGAAGGATTCTTCAATGCAAGCCTTGTGGCCGCTCGGTTTTGCCCATGTAGTCTAATATCGATATTATTCAGACACAAATATTGTTAATAACCTCAATTCTTTCATCATTATTTTTGATGCAAATAGCTGTAGAACCTGATGAAGAGCAGCTCGTCGAAAAGAACATTTTTTGTTCAATAATTTGGCTTTTAATTAATACTTATAAACATGTCTCAAGTTTTATTTTTTTCATTTTTTTGATTACAGCTTGATGTCACACCGTATTTTCAGTACAAGTATGGAATCTTCAGCATGGATATCGGTAGCCCGAATTTCGAAGGCCGACCATAGATATCGGTTGTGCGTCGGTAGGGGATCGAACCCCGGACCATGTCCATGGTCCGCGAGTGTGCTAACCACTGTGCCACCGACTTACCACCTTACAATTAAGTGAACAGACCGCTTTTACTTTCGAGTAAATCAAATCATAATGGGAAAATTGTAGAAGTATGACTTCATCGATAAATTTTTATAAGAAGCTGCAATTCATGCTTATTATTATCATTATTATTATTATTAGGTGAAGCCTAACCATATCACCTGTATAACTTAATATTCGTAGGTTGTTAAGTGTTGAAGTCCAATTCAGTTACTGAATTGGACGAACTACTGGAGAACAAACTAATGAAATCAATTATAACACAGTAGGGATATCATCAGTCATTGAAGGAGGTGGGGAGAGTGCATCCAGATGACGAATCACTAATGAGACGAAATGGCAATCTTGGGTTCTGTTTCTAGTCACCATCAGACAAGGCGTGCACATACCAAACTGAAACTGATTAATACAATTGCGATAGAGATATATCAACAGAAAAACACAAATACCCATGAACAGCTTCTAATCATACTCGCTGAACAGTGAGTGAGCTAGTGAAACGGTGGCTACTGGATTCGAATCGCACTGGGAACACCACCATTCATTGCAGATTTCTGGCACTTTCAGCTGACAGGTCCCAAATAAGAGGAAGTGCATATTCTAGCCTGTACTGCCTGTAGGTCTATCAAAATCTTTCAAAAACAAAGTTTACAATGCGTTCATCAAGTTTGTAAACACATCTCTAAACGTATACGTGATAACAGTTTTCTTCCAGAAACTAATTCTTGTGTAAGGAACAACTCCGGAGTTCGAAAATGTGACCTTCCGATTACAAGGCGAATTCATAGACAATTAAGCCAACACTTGAATATCAATCTGATGGTCACTAGCGACTGATCCTATTCAAGCAGGTAATTAATTACCTGAGTAGGTTCTAGTGGGAAGTCGTGACCAGTGAGATGTGTGTGAAGACAATTACTAGCCACCGATGACATTGGCTAGTGCCAGTCACGCTATATAGCGCGCCAATTAGCAGAAGTTGGAATTCATCGGCTGGCTGCTTGGCCATTCGATTGGCGGGTCCCAGTGGATCAGTGGTCGGTCGACGACCTCTCTCGCCTTGTAACCGGAAGGTTCTGGGTTCAATCTCCAGTGAGGTGGACGCGTAGTGTTGAAGAGTCCGAAACTAGGTGGAGGAAACAGCTGTCTGTCAGTACTCGCAGGTGGTCTTCCAGGTGTTCTCTTCCAACCGATATCAGCTCATGATGAAATCCTGTAACCGAATGTCATACACTTCTGCAAAGTGACAAAGAAGAAATAATACCATAATGGATCAATTGGTCTTTTTTATTTGAAGATGTTGAACGAAGGGAGAATATTATGCAATAAACTCCGTTGAAAATTCTGTACATGACATAAACACTGTCCAAAATAAATCCTTATTATTATTATTATTATTATTATTATTAAAACGGTTCATTGGGCTTGCCTTTTAAACTAAATGTGTCCGGCTTGGTCTACGTTACGATCATGTGTGAGTACTGAGGAAGATTACTAAACTGGGACGTAATAGCTGACTGACACTCTTTTCTTCTCAGCTGTCCTCTAGCTGGTGCCATTTCTCTATCTAACTTACAATCTATTGCTCAAAACCATTTAATAATATATTAGGCTATTTCAGTATGTGATGTTTATAATAAACAGGGCAATGTAAAACCGATTACGTAGACATATTCAAAGTGACGAATAGGAAATTCTGCTGTCCTCTTCAACAAGTATCCATCCTACAGTGGTATTCTTTTACTCGGATTAATGAAAACACTGCTTTAATTGGTGGATGGTGACTAGCAGTGGAATGAAGCCAGGATGCGCATTTCGTCCTATTTGGGACTCGTGGTCAGCTGGATGTACCTGCATTTCTCAGTGAGTGATGATGTTCCCACCACCGGGGCTCGAACCCAGTGCCCACAGTTTCAGACGCCAAAGCGTTATCCATTAGACCACTTGGGCCACGAGAGCCACTGTCTCTTGTGCAACGAGTCATATTAATTATTTAATTGAATTTTCAGATTTTCCCGTCGATTGATTAGACCGAAGTGCTCGGTCTCGGGTTGACATGTCGGCTTCTTGAGCAGATGCTTCGACGATGTCTGGGTATTTAATTAGTATTTAATTTAAACACTACTTTGTCTACATGGTGAAACAGAAACATACCGTGTGAGATTTAAATTCAACTTCACTCTTGCAATCTCATACAATGATGAAGTGCATTCATGTTGCGCCGAAATGAATGTCAGCTAACGACAACACTTTATGGCATCCATCAATTTGATGCAAAAGGTATACTTAAGCCAGCCAACTTATAGAAAGAGTAGTGTTCTTTCTCTACATTTGAATCGATCAGTGTAAGCAAGTGAGTGACCTGTGTATCATAGTGTCAACACTTGAAAAAAGGGACTGTATTACAAAGCATTTTTTTGTTCGTCATATCTATTTTCTTGTAAAAATAGCCAATGCATAATTCACGCACACACACACACACACACATAAACGACAAGAATAGTCACCTCTACAGACCAGCACAACAAATTAAGGAGAAAAATATCTAACCTGTGGAGAAAAAAATCTCTTTACTTCTTATATATATATGTATATATCACCAACGACTTTCGAAAACATAAAACCCACAGGTAGCACCATCTCACGCATGTATGGTCTACCGAAAGTGCATAAATCAGGAGTACCCCTACGCCCCATACTAGACATGTCTCATTCACCCTATCACGAGACAGCGAAGTGGCTGGTACAGCTACTTCAACCCTTGCATGACGAATTAGTAAAGCATAGCGTCAAGGATACCTTTCAATTTATTGATAATATCAAAAACTTGAACACAACTGGCAAATACATGGCATCACTTGATGTCTCATCTCTATTCACTAATGTGCCTCTAGTGGAAACCATCGACTATATCTGCGAACAGATTATAGAAAAGAAATTGTGCACTGATATTCCGATTAGTAATCTGAAACAACTACTTGCTAAATGTACAGCAAATGTTCAGTTCTTGTTTAATAACGAAATATACAGACAGATTGATGGAGTAGCCATGGGATCCCCACTGGGACCTATTTTCGCGAATATATTTCTAGCAAAACTAGAAAATAGTCCGTTGAAAGAGGAAATAGCAAATATGGAAATGTATTGTCGTTACATGGATGACACTTTTGTAGTGTACGATGAAGGGTTAAGTAGTGATTCGATTTTGAGCAACTTCAATAATGCTCACCCAGCGGTCCATTTCACCTACGAAGGAGAATGCAACGACTCTCTACACTTCCTCGACGTCCTACTAACGAGAAGAGAGGATGGTTCCGTCAAAAGAACCATATTTAGAAAGCTAGAGACCAAAGCTCAGTATACACACTTCCTTAGCTTTGTACCGATGAAATACAAACGCAATCTGATCAGATGCTTAGCATTTAGAGCAAGGTCGATTTGTTCCGAAGACTGTGTAGAGAAAGAGCTCCAGGTCATCCGAGACATTCTAAGTGAGAACGGATATCCAGAGAAGTTCATTAAAGCAAACATAGGTTACAATAGCCGGAAACATGAACTGACAACGGTGGAGAAAAAGCCTCTGTTTTTACGTCTCCAATTCAAGGGAGATACTCCTGCGGAGATTCTATCGCAACGTTTAACCAGGGCGATCAAGAAAACTTTCTACTCTGCACGTCTGTGTCTATCCTTCAGTAGCCGTCCAATGTTCACCCAGCAACTCAAAGATGTTTTACCTAATCTTAGCTCTTCTTCATGCATATACCATTTCAACTGTTCCTGTGGTTCAAGTTATATAGGGCGCACGATTAGGCAGGTTCGTCTACGGGTTCGAGAACATATACCAGCTTGGTTCAGCAGAGGGGAAATTAAGTGCATAAAAAGCTCGGTCCTGTCACACTTGGTCGATTCTGGACATCATATCGATGTCAACACAGCTTTCAGGGTTATATACCGAATTCCGAAGTCGTTATCACGTACAGTTCGCTTACGTCTTCTACACATAGCTGAAGCTGTTGCAATAAGATCGACTAAACCGGAACTTTGTATCCAAAAAGAACACGTCCAGACGCTGTTCCTACCGTGGCCAAACTTGGACTGATGATTCTTCTTCTCACCAAGAGTGCTCCTTCCCCTTAACCCTCTTGGCTTTTTTTTTTTTTCCTTTGCTTATTATTACAATTATTACTATTATTATTATTATTATTAATATTATCATTATTCGTCATAATTTATGCCCTTCATGCAAACATTCTCTCAATACTATCGAATTTTTTTTTTTCGTTTATACTATCCGGACTTATTATTAGTGATATAATCTCTTTTCTCAATATATGCCTCCACCTGTTTCATTTCACATATTCGTTATCTCATTATGAACCTCCAAATGCAGTCTTACTATCTCATGTTTAACACAGACCACTTTGTACTAGCCACTCACCTGACACCCTTTTATAACCTTGAACTGACTTGTCAATTTTCCTACCCCCACTCTACAAATCTATTATGATTAATCACCATTGTCTCCCGTTTTACATTATTTTGTAATCGAATTCAGCCTAGCACGTTTGTCACACAAATACGACTATTTATTTTGACACCCCATAACTAATCTGTTATTCTACGTTAAAAAATGTATCTGCCGCATAACTGGCCTTATTGTAACGACAACAAATATTATATTTTATAATTGTAAGAACCTGAAGAGAAATTATTGAAAAGAATATTCTTCGTTCAGATTGACTTTTACTTCTTATAATGTACACAGAGATCATTTCTTCTTACTTCCCTCTCCCCCCCCAACTTTCTCTCTGCCTCTGTCTCTCTCTCTCTCTGTCAATGTGACTTGTGTTTTCTTCATCATGGTTGAGAGAGAGAGAGAGATTGGACGTAAACTAAACCTTATCAATTGGACTCATAGATATCACTAAACGACTTCTTTCATTTGTTCTGTTCAACCATTTGATGACTGAGACATTCAACTCGCTGTGTGTGTGTGTGTGGCAACAAAAAGACATTGAGGCCAGCTTTATTGTTATTATTTTATACTGTATCCTCTCTGTTAGATGCCTTCGTCATGTGCTCATAATTCAATGTTGCTGTGCTACATACACTGTTGAACAATTCATGCAATTTCTATTCTAGTGGATTTTATATATAATACTAATGATAATAATAATAATAATCGTAGTAATAAGAGATAGACATTCATTTATTTTGTTTATTTAGTTATTCTATGTACTTTTCCCTTATTACTACGATTTTATATATGCCTACTTTCTAGATAGAACCTGGAGTTATTGAATTACAGAATGAAATCACAATATTCAAGTGTTGGTTTGCAGGGATTTGATTGGTTACAGGATTTTCATCATGAGCTGACATTAGTTAGAGAAGCATTGGAAAACAACCTGGGAGTACTGGACAGCTGTTTCGTCCTCGCTTGGGACAGTATGCACCCACCGGGATTCGAACCCAGGACCTTCTGGCTACAAGGCGAGCTCGTAGACCATTCATCAGCAACTGGGACCCAATCCAATGGCCCATGAATTCTGAAGAGTCCCAAACTAGGACGAAACAGCTGCCTAGTACTCCCAGGTTTTCCAATGGTTCTCCGACCAATGTCAGTTCATGGTGAAAATCACAATAACTCAGGACTTATTTGTGACACATCCAGCTGACGAGTCCCAAAAAGGACTACTGACAGATAACTGAAATCTAAGTAAACAAAGCACCAGGTTCAATGTCAGTATTATTATCTTGGGAAACGAAGGATGCCGACAAGTGCACAACATATGACAATGTGTATATATATATATATATATATAAGCCTCAGTTAATAATGAAGTGGACGATTTTACCTCATAACACAGTGTACTGCTTTCTCCCTGAGAAATAAGAATGCACTAAGCCCTTAACAAGTCACTTTATACCTCTGAATATTCATTTCCTCGATACATTTTAGACTCTACAGTTAATTTTCATCTTAAATGGTTATATCGCTGTCATTCCAGTTGCCGTTGTTTGTACCTACACATATCCAAATGTCTAAATGGGGGATATTTTCGACATATCAATTAGTTCAGTAAAATTCATATCATTTGAATTCTGAAACGAACCAACGGTTTCCTCTACCATTTTCTACACGGAAAGATTACATTGTATTGACACCAAATAATGAAAAAATTAATCTCCTACATCATCAGCGAACGGAAATCAGGATTACACAAAAGGCGATCATCCCCCCCCCCCCCATTTACTTTTTCTGAAGTGTATAAGTAGCGAAAGCAGTCTATCAACGGCTTCCGATAAAACGATACACCTGTCTAGTTAGAGAGTGCATGCGAAGAACTCAAAGTGACATCTCAGTGTGTCAAACTAAACAGGACCGTTGTATACAAAAACACATTCTGTCAAACAATGCAATGAAATAATGGGGAGCTGTTCATAATCAATGCAGTAAATCGGTAACTAAATTAATCCTGCGGAATACATATCAGCCATTGGAAACTTTCAAAAGCCTGACTACTGAACAAAGAATATTCACTTCGATAACCTCCTCCTCCTCCTCTTCATCAGGTTCTCCACCTATATCCATCCATCCAACCATCGATCCATCCATAATAATGGTGATAGAAGAATTGGGAATATTATCAACAGCATTAATTTTGCCTACATAACATCGAATCAATGAGTAATATGAATAGATTACAGTCCACTAAAGCATCTGTAAGTGTGTTAATATGCACCAACATAACATGACATAACATAAGACTACACTGGAGAATATCAAACAGACAAATTAGGAAGAATCATGATAAGTAAACTAGAATAATCGACCTTTGAACAAACCTATCAGAAAATTCTCATTTTATTTCCGGCATATATGGATATAATTCCACATTAATTTGATTATTAGATATATGACCTTTCGAACACTGCACGTAAGAAACCTCTATTTATTAAGTTACAATTTAATGGCGACTTATCATGTGAGATTCTATTCCAAAGACTTTCAAGGAGTATACAGCAGGACACCTACGTTTGTCGTTCTCTAACCGACGAATGATTGGAACACAAACGAAGGATAAGCTTGATAGTTTTGCACATCTATGTGCATTCATCAATTCAACTGCCCCTGCGGTGACAGTTATATTGGGCATACTACTAGACAGCCTAGCCAGCGTGTGACTATTGAACATCTCCCATCGTGGTTTGGCAAAGGACAGACAAAAACAATTCATAGCTCAATTTTGTCACACTTAATTGATAGTGGTCATGTAATCGAGAAAACGAGAGCCTTCAAAGTAATTCATCGTATCCCACCGAATCTTTCCAGTAGACTTCGTATTCGTTTACTGCACACAGCTGAGGCGATCGACATTCGAACTATTAAACCTAAACTATGTATTCAAAAAAGTTCGTGCAGTCATTATCCCTCCCTTGGCCTATTAAGACATAATCAACTAATTAATTCTACACCACCCTTTGTTTATATTTTCAATCCCTTTCTTATCATCCCTTAATCTTATCACATCTTCATTATTAACGTGTTTCATTTCCTTCCCTTACAACCTAACATTACTTAATCGGTTCATTTGTTTACACTAGCCTTTATCGACTACTTCCACCTGAACAGTTGTTTGTTTAATTATGCTGTTTTTCATTATTCGTGTTATCACAGATTGCCTCACTTTTTCATTCCCTATTATAGATAAGACCATTTTTATTATTACTATTATCATTATGAACATTATCATTACTACTATTATGACAAATTCATTATTTGTCATAATCATATCAATTATAATCAAACGACTTCGAAGCTTAAGTACATTTTGCATGTACATTTTGCATCTATTTACTCATATTTTGTTGGTGTTTACATTTAAAATTATGCATTGTAATCGTATCATTCACTCTCGGGATTATATAAAATGCTTAAAACCTAAAAACTTTCATATTTGTAATAAACTCAAGAAAAAGCACCATGGTGGTTGGCAACGTGCTTTAAAATCTACACCCATACACAAACCACTGTTCCGGTTATCATTAGTACCAACAACTGTCGGTCACTGCCTAACAAAATTCTGGATTTTCAGTTCCTGTTGTTATCCGAAACTTATCACAATACTGGTATTGTCACTCTACAAGAAACCTGGCTTCATGACTCGTATGATGACAATATAGTAACTTTAAATGATTTTAATGTATTCCGACAAGACCGTGTTTGTTCCAAGAAAAAATGCGGCGGAGGTGTAGCTACATTTATTCACTCAAAATGGTCTATTTCTAACAAAGTTTGTTGCAAATTCTCGAATGACTACATTGATTGCATCACTGTCAGATGTCGCCCGAGACACTTGTCAAAATGCAAATTCATTTATATTTCTAATGTTTATGTCTCTCCTGGCTGTACCATATCGGATTTATCTATGTTCGCAGATGAATTCACCGCTTTTGCTGCAGCTTGCTTCGAGAACTCTTTATCAATAGTGACTGGCGATTTTAACTCATGTGATCACTCCTTCCTTATATCACTTGGCCATGACAATATTGTTAACTTTGCTACCCGTCTCGAAAAAACACTAGATCTATTATTCACCAATGATGTTGGTATATATGAAGCTCGCAAACGTGCTCCTGTACTGAACTCTGACCACTGCATCATACGTGTACTGCCTAAAATATATTCCAAATCACACAAACGTGTCTTCTCTCACCTCTACAGTAAATTTCAACGGAGATGCTACTCACAAGACAATCTAAGCAAACTCAGATGCATGTTGATAGATACTAACTGGGACCTATTTACAGAACAAACATTAAATGACACAATCACAAACACCACAGATTATCTTAAATTCTGTTTGGAAATATGTTGTCCTAAAGAAACATTATTCACTCGATTTGACCGTTTCTCTTCTCCATATCTCAAAAAGCTCCGTAGAGATAAAGAACTGTTGTTCAAAACAAATGATAAGTCAGGTGTAAAAAAGCTAAATACTCTGATAAAACTCGAAATGCACAGACTAAATGTTTTATACAACCAAAGATTCTTGTCATGTAAAACCCCTTCTAGTTTATGGAAACTTTTTAAAGAAATAACTAGTAGTAAGCGGTGTACTTCTGTCCAATCTCTTAATGTTGATAATCTTAATAAGTCTTTCATACGCTCCTCTGTCGATATCCTTCCTAATGATACAAATCACATAGACAATAATTTTAGTGGTTTTAATACCCTTGATGTGCTTAAATGTCTCCGTTCTCTTAAGCCTTCCCAAAGCCTTGGTCCTGATGGCGTACCTGCCATTGTCCTCAGGAACTGTGCTGATATTTTGTGTTACCCTCTTACTAATATTTTTAATGCTTCCTTTTCCAGTAATGTTCTACCTTCTGCATGGAAAAACATTAAAATTATCCCTATACCAAAACAATCTTCTGGTACCGATATTAAATTTAGGCCTATTGCAATTACTTCTCCTTTTTTAAAATTGATGGAAAAACTACTTTTACTTCGTCTTGAACCTTCATTGAAAGCTTTTAATGATCCTAAGCAATTTGCATATAAACATGGTAGAAGTACCTTGGATGCTGCGGTTGTCTTATATCATAATGTTGTTTCTTGTTTAGACAAAGGTGCCAAATATGTTCGTGGTGCTTTCCTAGACTACACATCTGCGTTTGACTCTGTACCTAGGGGTCTTTTATTAAATAAGCTCTCCTTGACGCACACAGCATCCTGGGCTAAGAGTTGGTTGCATTCTTATTTTTCTGATAGAATGCAGTATACTGCATATAATGGCAAATCTTCTTCTGCTTTGCTTACAAAAGCCGGTGTTCCTCAAGGTGCCGTCCTCTCTCCTTTTCTTTTTTCTTTCTTCCTACACGACCTGCCACATTTAAACGAAACTAATTTTGTCAAATATGCTGATGATCTGACTGTATCACTGCCTATCACTTCCGAGTCTGACTGCTCCAAACTTAATAGCTTTCTGTTGGACATCAGCAAGTGGTCTAAGTCAAATGGTCTTATGTTAAATCCTTCCAAATGTCAGGCAGTTAACTTTACCTTCAACCATCGACGTGACATACATGAACTAGTTAGTTCCCATGATGCCTGTAGCATAGATGGCACAGAAATTGAAACCAAGTCAAGCATTAAATACCTTGGATTAGTTCTTTCCTCTGACCTTTCATGGTCATCCCACATTTTATTGATCTCTAAGAAAATGTTTCGTCTTACCTTCTACATTAAAAAGTTAAGACAACAAGGTATCAACCAACCTTTAGTTCTGCAATTTTTAAACTCCTGTATTTTACCTATTGTACTCTATTGTTCTCCATTAATCTTTCCTGGGCTTCTTAAAAAAGACTATGTCATATTACGAAGGGTATTAAATGCTGTGAGTAGGGCTTGTGGTTTGCCACTGCGTGAGCTCGCCAATACTATAGTCGAGAGACACATAAATTCCTGTACAAATTGGGCAAAGGCCGTACTGTCAGACCCTCTGCACCCTCTTTATTCACAACTATCCCCTTGTATCTCATCAGGTAGAACGAGAAGTCAATATAAGAAATTATATGCTCGTACCACTAAGTACAAAAATTCTACAATACCGTATTTAGCCCGTATTTTATGTGATGAAGACTCTGTTAGACGTGAAACATATAAGTTACTATGTAATTAGCATAGTGAATCGACCCTTTCATTGTTCATCTTTCTGTAATTCTATGGTGTCACCCTTTCTATCGTTTAATTATAACTTTGCTATTTTTATTTTAGTTGTTATTACTATTATTACTATAATTTTATACTTTATGCGTATTTTTCTCCTTATCGTATACTGTAATTGCTACATAGCTGCTATAAAAACGTTTTGTTATCATTATTATGTATTAATTATTTCGTTTATTTATTTTTTGTTGTTGTCGTTTTTGAGTAAATTAGATGCAATATTGTACTGAATGCTGAAAATTCCTTGCTGTATCATTAATACTGTTTTTGGAATAAAGCAAATTATTATTATTATCTATAGTTTCCTTTGTTCTCTCCTATTTGTCGTAGGGTGGTAGTAGAATTTTCCAGATGTCTGGGTCAGATGTTGAATCATTCCTATTACACGTGCTTGCAGTTGACTCGATAAATAAAGCTTCCGTTGTCCATCTCTCCCTCCACCCAGCTGCTACATTAGATTTCAAGACTGTCATCTTATCCCATCCTGTTGTGTGGTTGTGTGTAATTGCATGTTGTGAGTGCTATATCTGCTGAATTATTCTCTAGACTTCTTATCTTATTAGGGTCAACTAATCTATATTTTGGTAGTTTTGTGTGCACCGCTAGTCTGACTGATTGACTGAGTGACCCCGTTCTACTATGTTGACCTATGTATTTGACGTGACAATCATTGCAGCAGGGTATTAGATAAGCTGAATTGTTTTGTTTAATTGACCCCACAGAATTGATCTTTTAACCGACAAAGCTTGTTTCTAATTGAGTTTGTTGGTTTGAATGCCACTTCTATTCCTACTAGTATTGTTAAGAATTCTCCGTAAGTTTTCCGAGGTTCCTTCTTCATACGGAGGTACTACTGATGATTTAAATTCCATATTGTTGGGGTTGTCATTATCTTGTGCATGTTTGTCATGTGTGTCGTCATTACTATTATTACTATTATCATTGTCATTATTAATAATTTTATTTTTGCATTTCCCTACTTACTTTCTGACTGATTTATCAAGGTAATTATTAAGTTTCAAAGCTTGTCTTAGATGATTTTCCTTGCCACTACTTAGTTTTTGTGCTCTATTACTCAAACATTTCAACAATTCTATTTTTACTGATATAGGGTGGGGTGATGGGAAATCCAAATATCTGTTTGAATGTGTGGGTTTCCTGTTTACACTAGTGTTTAACATCCCATCTTCTTTCCTTTTTACCCTACAATCTAACATTAGAAGCTCAGCTTGCTGACTTTCCAATTCATAAGTGAATTGAGTTGCCTCCGACTTCGATTTGATGTGTCCGAAAAGTCTATTTATGTCGTGTGTTCTAAGTACAGTGAATGTGTCATCTACATACCTACATCATACTTTTCGGGTGGGAGCTGAACGTTTCAATCGCTAAGTTTTCCCACCTATCCATGAATGTATCTGCCACAACGGGGGATATTGCTGACCCGAGGGTAACTCCGTCAGTTTGCTTGTATATTTTCTCTTGCAATTTAAATACTGTGGAAGTCAGGCATAGCTGTACTCCCGTCATTATGTCATCTAGTGGTACTTTTATTCTAAGTTTAAGCTCTTGGTCAGAAATGAGTTCATTTCTGACTGCTTCTACACTTATATTTATTGGTATACGTGCATATAAACTGAATGTCAAAACTAACCATTTTTTTTCTTCATTATCTAATTTTAAATTATCTAATCTATGTTTTATTTCATAAGAATTTGTTAGTCTAGATTTTGAGTGGCTTCTAAGGGGATTTAATGCCATGTTTCGATAATTCATAAGTAGGTGAATTTCTAAAATCAACTATAGTTCCTCCAATGGGGTATCCTGACTTATGAAGTTTGACAACCACCAAACGTCCTACTGCGATTACTAGTTTTTCGCAATACATTTCAAAAGATTGATTATTGAACAGAGAATATTCTTTTCGATAACCCCTTCTTCATCAGGTTCTACAGTTATACATCCATAATAATGAACGAATGATTGTTATTGACAACACTAGAGGTTTTTAAAAAGAAGAGTAGCATCGAATCACTTTCATCAGAATTCCAAAAGTTATTTGCAATTAGACTATTGTTAATAGATTATAGTCTAAAATATATGTGTGTATGTGATAATATGTAAAATTGTAATGCTAGATAAATTGAACACCAATATTACAAAGTAAATGACTATGAATGACAACGAATGAACAGAAATAATTTCTCATGAGTCATGTTCATATTAAGTTCTCTTCATTATGATTATAAATTTCAAATGGATGAATGCTCATGTGAAGGACGGGGGTTATATGCGTGTCAGTGTGTAAGTTAATAACTACGTTTAAGTAAGAAAACAAAATGTTAGTTAGTGCAAGTGTAATGACAAGAGGTAGAGGAATTTATATGTACAGGATGGAGGGCCAAATCAAAATAGGTCAATGTGTAATAAGGTCTTTATGAATTCGCAAACTCCATAGCAGGCCAGGACAGTAATACTGGTTGGACTTGTTTCTGCTGCACATACAGCTCCGTTTAGACTCACCCGGAAACGGCTTCATTCGGCAAATAAAGTCTGCCAAAGATTTCTTAACTTTATTCATAACGGTGTCCATTAACCTCTTAATTTCCTCATATGGTCCGGTTTGTGTGTGAGTATTCACCTTCTCCAAATAGTCTGATTTGTCTAATACTACTGTCGCATTTCCTTTATCTGACTTAGTGAATAATGTGTCCTTCATATTTTTTAGGTGTTTTAGAGCTTCTATCTCTGGTTTCATCATGTTAGGCTTGCCTCTTTCTTGTCGTTTTAATCTCAGTGCACATTGTGCCCGTACTCCATGGGGCGTTGCCTTGTCTATCCTACTTAGTGCTATTTCTATTTTAGGGATGACATCCTCAGGCGTCAGCTGGTCTAACGCTACACTGGAATTTAGTCGCTTTCTAATACACTTATTTCTGCGGGACTTAACACAAATGTGTTGAAAGATTCTTAACCCAATTTGTTTTAACTATCGCTGTTGACTCAAGATTGCTGATCTCATCGTTCTCAGATTGAGATTTCTCCTACAATGATTTACTGAATTTTTTGATTTGAGAGCTGTTGATTTAGCATTGCCGGAAGAATGTTTTATAAGATTTTGATCCTCTCTGGTAACTAACTGTTCCCATTAGTTTTTGCTTTAACTGCTCGATTTCATTTATGAAATGGCGCAACTTTTTAACAATTCTGTGATGTCAAAAACATTAAATGAGTTTGTCTTCAAAGTTGTGGTTGTGGACTCACTAACTTATCTCACACTACTTTCTATTGATGAGTAGTATAATTTAAAACACCAAAAAAGAATGACAAGAGACAGAGGAAAGAAATTAATTTTCAAGAGTTGTTAATTATGGTAATGATAATACGATGATTATTCAGGAATACCTGAGTTACATAAATCCAGGTTACAATAAGCTTCCTGACAGAAATCTCTTCTTCCCTCCTAAGACTAGTTTGTAGTCAGTGTTTCTAAAAATGTCTTTCCCTCGCATACAAATGAAGTTAAATGTAATATTCATTTAGTGTTCTGCGCAGGAATGTCCAGCATGGTCATAACAAACAAACATAAATGAAGATTAGAGACGTCAATCGTTTAGAGCCCATAAAATGTGGATTAATTCTCTTCAAAAGTGCAGGTAGACAACTTTGCTGCTTTTACAATGAATGCATACATATATTCCACCTATGAATTATATGTGGAAATTACTTACTTATGATAAGTAAGGTGCATTGAAAAGAACATTTCCCACCACCAAACTCATCCCAATGTACAACACGGTATCCTCGTTGACTCGGTCAGAATTGGATAAGTATCCTGTTCCGCATGTCAACTCCAACTGCACTTACCGACTCACCTGCACTTACGGTAGCAAGTACATAGGAAGGACTAAGAGGAGAGTGTTTGTCAGATTTTCTGGGCGTATCTCTACAAGCCTCTGTATGAAATACAACGCAGTGTTCTCAACTGCACTTGCCAGACATACATACATCCATGGAGTTGAATCTGAACTTTTCGATAGCTAGTGCCTTAACAGTGCCGAGCTAGATGTTTTAATTTCACTCCCTTTGATAAGTATGATCGGATCTTGTATATGACTTTGAAGAACTTTCCAAATGGAGCTAAATGTTTTGTTACCGAACTGTATACAGCGCTGCATTTCCGCTTTGCCAACCAAGCGGACGCATGGTACGGCCAATGTACTCGGTTGCGCACGAGCAATTGAACTGGTATATGCATGATGAAGTGGCCCAATGAGACAGATTATCTTTAACGAGTCCATTGGCCCACGCTGTGTTCAAAAGAAATGCTTCCAACCGTTGTCTCTACCGTGACCATCATGAAAAGTCAGTCCCACCAATAATGATCATCCTATTACCTTTCTTATCCAACCTTCCTGTTTATTTCTGTCATGTTTACGTTTTTAATTCCTCCCATCTGATTTACTAGCAGATTTGGTTGCTGTTTTTTATTTTTATATATGTTCCTACCTGTTTTGTTATTACTACGTCCTTAATCAGTAATTGTAAAAACAGTCAAGTTTTTCAGTAATTGTGTTCATCTTATTATTATGTCTTTTCTACCCGATCTTCCTGATTATTGAACTTTATAATTACACTTTGACCGGAAATAATTCCGGGACTTTCTCACACGTTTACTGAAAATACGTGAATGTACAGAGTAGGCTAGTTGATGACTTCGTTGAAAAGAAAATTTTCTTCTCTGCAACCGTCTTTTTGACACTTCTTATGATCCTGTCTTTTTGTGTCTTTTCTTGCTTTGCATAACACTACTCAATTTCGATTTTGACTTTCACTTACTCACTTGTTTTGTCTATCTTATAAATTTATTTTACTTTCCTAATCACCCCACTCCACCCCTGAAATCTTCATCATCATATGTATAATATCATTCCGTTGTTCCATCTTGTGTTTTGTCTCTAATCCATCCTTGTTTGCAAGCAAAATTTGAACTCTACCCGCTTGTCTAATTCTTATATAAACAGGTACTCTTTTTTTAAAACTGGAATTATATTGCTTCTACTTTCTTCTATCTATAACTCGAAGTCACTGTGATAAAAGTATGTTCAGACACTGTTTTGTTACTTATAATCTGATTTTTTTTGTTGAGGATGTAGGCAGTTGAAGAGGATCGAGGAAACAAGACGAACTCGTATTATCTTGGTAGTAAATATGTTCTTTCTTTCTTTATTCAAACTAATGAAGGGAATTTGTTATATTCCCAAGGACACTAAAATGCTGTCAGCACAGTGAATGGTGTGCTTCGAAGCCAACTTGTTAATGTTATTGTTGACAGAGCTTTGAAATTATGTAGAAAAAAAAAGGGCGGGTGAATGCCATCTTTTCAGACTATGAACTCCCTCTTCATTCACAACTCTTCCCTTGCATCTCATCGGGTAAAACTGGGAGCAGTCTCTTTTTGCCCTGGTATATATATATATATATATATATATATATATATACTGTATGCATATATTGATTGATTTTTGTTTAAAATGAACTCTGTGCAAGTATGTCAAAATTGTTTCTGTAGATATATTTAATAGTGACTATGGCCTGCAAGCAGCTGATGAGGAGCCAACAAAATAAGTGATGATACCACTTTATTCTGGAAAAACTGTAGTTCTTGCTTTGTTCAAATTCATTAAGGGGAATAAATGTATGAAGATACGAAAAGTGTTAGGCATGAATCACCTAACTTACTGAGGAACAGTAAATAAAGTTATGAAAGATTGGTTATCATATCACGACCACCAGGTATGTCTCTCAAAAACCAATGAAAAAATTGTTGGTACTCCCGTCTAGGAACAAGGAATACATACCTATCATATATTTTTTTATTATACAGTTATAATTAGTTCTCTCTAACTTGTCCATTTGAATGCAAAAGCTGATTAATGTGTACAGTTGTGCATCAAGGGTTCATGGATAGAATGTTTGCCAACCATGAACGTGGCCCAGATTCTATTCTTGACTGACGAACTCCTAAATCTTGCCTGGCTGGTAGTGACCACGTTAAACAGGGGAGGTCGATTGGGAGGTTAGCAACCCCACCCCGTAATGACAACATGAGCGCTGTTGAAACTTCTAAACTTCAGGCCCTGTGTTCCACACAGAAACCAAAGGAATGAACAAAAATGTCTGCAGTATACAACTCTTGAAAATGTCCAATGGTGAATCTTATTTCGGTTACCATGGGAACACTGTATAAGGGAGAATAGCATTAGACAGTAGAATTATTTCTGTCGTCCAGTTAATCATCGAATATTTATCAAGAAGTGAATATTTATCAAGCTCAAGGTTTGGAGTTTGTATACAAATAAGTGAGATGGGGTGGACGCATGATTCTAATTCACACAAGTTAACTAATTTCAGTAAAGAGTGGTCATCGCCTAACATCCTTCATAGCAGACTGCCTATCTTCATTCATTATCTCTACTGCCTTTGAATGTGAAAAGAAAAAGAACAAATATTAACAAGAGAGTTAATGATGGCAACATTAAAAATTTGATAGGTCAGTAACGACTGTATAACTAGACATACAATGAATAGAACTCATGAAGTCATAAATTAAGTCCAATATAAAAGTCAAGTGAGCAATGAGAAAACACACAAAGTTAAGAAATCAGCAAAAACGAAGAGTTACTAAGATGTCAGTTACCATGGTAACTCGAAGACTTATAGGCGAAAACCAAGAAAGACAACACTTCAGGTGAACATAGAGAAGACGGAGTCGATGACGATAACCAACCAACCAACCAACAACAACAAGCACCAGACCCTGTTAACGGGAAAAATTTGGCTGAGGTTACTTCGTCCACTTATCTGGTCAGGCAGTATCTTTCCAACTACAGTCACATAGCACGGACCAAGAAAGAAGTCAAAACCAGGGGTAGAAAGGCATTAAATACCTTCATCACTTTGAAATCAGTGTGAAAATATTAAGCATTTTGCAGAATAAAGAACGAATTCGGATTTTCAACACCAATGTTAAGTTGGTCAGCTCTACTAATCAGGTTAGGAACCTGGTGCTTCCGTCACGAAAAGCATTTCCAACAGGCTACTGCAGACTTTTAGTAACAGCTGTCTTCTCTGGCTCCACAGTGTAGATCATATGGCCAGTGAAAGGAGTTATCTACAAGGTACTCTGCGAACGAAACAATCAAGGATCTATTTCTGAATAAATATAACAAACGAATTGGAGATGGAACGGATAGACACTGAGGAGGCCGTAGAATAACATCACACTCTAAACCACTGGTCTCATGAAAACCGAGTGGGGAACGACGAGATGGGCTTGGGTTCGAGGGTGACTTCAAGGAGATCGTGTAAGGAGAAGATGAGAGCTTATGGGTAATCGTGGGACAGCTAAAGAGGACTGAAGAGAACAGGACTTAATGGGGATGTACTTCTGAAGCTCTATGTTCCACCTGGAACTCAGGGGAATAACAACCTTATTTATGTATATATACATATGTGCCACAAAATGACAAAGAATTCACTAGTGACTGGATTTCAGCCCAAGCTTGGTTTCGTAACCTAAAGGTGCCGTTTTCCGTGCCTAGAATAA
The DNA here is from genome assembly GCA_944472155.2 of Trichobilharzia szidati. Lineage (NCBI taxonomy): Eukaryota > Metazoa > Platyhelminthes > Trematoda > Strigeidida > Schistosomatidae > Trichobilharzia > Trichobilharzia szidati. Next base: position 39,761,317 of record OX235279.1, read on the forward strand.
TCACCGACGCTCAGGGCTGAAGAGTCTCAAAACAGGACGAAAGAGTTCTTCAGTGTTCTATGGTTTTCAATGATATCTAGGAGTGGTGTTGGTTTGTGAGCGAACCTAACAAGCTGAACTGTAATCGACTATTGTTGTTGTGTTCTAATTTCTTATAACAGACGGTTATATAAACCCTTACTAAAAACCAACCACCGTTACGGTTAGACTCATAATGTTGTATATTTTTGATTGCAGCCAGATTAATAATTTGCTCAAGTGATTTTTGGGTTATTTATTTATCATAAGCGAATCAGAACGCTGCTCTTTTTTGTCTGATTACTTTTTTCTTTTTAGATTACCTCAATCGATTCTCAAGTCTGGCTAACATAACTCAAACGAAATTCGCATAGAATGTAAACAATCTACCTCATATTTTCCGTATCACAGTTAGCCTAGGACCGACCACACATGCAAACAAAAAATTCTAGACATAGGCAAACACAGACATACAGTCCAAAAGGCTGAAGTACATCCATCGATTCATAAAGTATCGTTCATGTTGCGTACACTGACATCAAGGGATAGCAAAAAGCGTAAATTTAGAGGCATGAAAACAATTCACATAGCAGACTATGCAGATCAATAAAAATTATGTCAATCAAGTTTAATGTAAGCATAGAACTTGTGCACTCTAGCGGTAGAATGTAACTCCATACCAGACAAGTTTATTTCAAATATCACACACAGTGATGATGCAGTATTAACAACTGGATGATGACAAGGTTTCGAGCATGAGTTATTGCCACTCATAATCATATCTATTTACTCACATGGCTTCATAAATTGCCACATATACATATTGTTTCTCCACCAAACTATATTACTTCTTAACATTTTCACTCTGTCCCACTCAACCTATTTTGTGATAACATGCAAGTGAATGCAATGCAATAACTGACCTCCTTCCTATCTAGGTTATTTAACTTCTCAGGGTCAATCATTCTACGTCCAGTCAAACGTCTTTTATGTTGCAACACTCTAATTGACCCCGATCTACTAGTTTGACCTATGGAATTATTGACCTGACTAACAAACAGTCAAGTCATTACATGGTTGATGTTTGATAAGATGCATTATTTTTCCTAATTGCATTTATCGGGTGACCAAGATGACCAATTTTATGTTTGAGAGATCTTGTTGATTGGTTGGTGGGTTTAAATTCCACCCTAACTAATTCCAACCTCAGTAAGAACCATACATAAGGCCTCTAACTGTCCTTCTTTATACTCCACTCATATAGAGACTTTGAATTCTGCATTATTTTCTTCGTTATTTTTGTCATCTTCATTACTCATCTCATTTCGTTTCTATGCTTCTTCATTCATTTCTGAATAAAATGTTGGTGGGTAGTACTCATTCACTAGTAATATTTTCTTTATTTGTTTGATTGCACTAGTTGAGCTCCTGATATTTAACTAAACCTGTCTCCCTTTACCGATTGTGGATGGGATGAGTTGAAGTCTCAGTATTTATTAGTGTGTGACTGCTTCTTATAAATGCTAGTATCTAACCCACCATCTTGATTGTACTTTATTTTATAGTGAGTGTAGCATGGCCAACTCACCCTGTTCGTTTTCTAACTCACAAGTGAATGAGATTCCATCCACTACTGAGTTTATCTGTGGGAAAAACTGAAGGAGATATGTTCAGATTTGAACGCAATAGTCATTGCATCATCCAAACATCTCCAGCAGAACGACGAAGGTGGAGCCGGATTAAGCGTTCTGAGAGCTTTATGTTCCCAAATGTTCATAAATATGTCTGTCTGCCACTGTTGAGGATATTGGTGGTCCCATTGGCACCCCATTCGTTTGTTTGTTTGTTCGTTTACTGCTCTCTCCACATCCCTACCCTTTTTATTATTTTAACAAATAAGTGTGATAGGATAATTATTTCATGTGGTTAATTTAGATTCCCTTGAAATTCCATCAAATAACTACCGCTGTGTTATTTTGTATTTACTATTATTGGTATTATTCAATACTTGAATTTTCAGTGGAACATGGAGCTTCGGCAGCACATCTCCATTTTATCTTGTTCTCTATGGTCCCTTTTAGTAGGCTTCACGAATCCTCATAAGTCTTCATTCCCACCATACATCATGACTCCTTACCTGTCTTTTCCCATGTGGGTTCCATTTGACGCCCAGCTACACGTGTTGTACTACTCAATGGTCTCCTCTGCGTATGTCCAGTCCATCACCATTTCTTTCTACGCGCTTGTTCGGCAGTAGGTTTCACGATATTCACCTCATAACTCGTATCGACGACATGCCTAGCAATGGCACTGTTTAAAATGTTTGTCCCCTTCGGAGACATAGGCTTTTTGATTCGTATTCAGAAAATCAAAAGTGTGCCCTTCTTTCTCTCCTTCCAATGTAATTGCTACTGGGTGTACATGTGAATTTGTATACAAAGTTAGAGTTAACATGAGTAGGGTATCTGTCGACTCTTGATTGCACCAATGAGCATGTCATCCGATAAACGGGAGATTTCCGAAGATAACCGGTGTTTTTCAACATCTTTTCTTTAGGCGTCAACCCTTTTGATTACGTAAGACTACTCTAGACTTTTCAAGCATAGTTATTACTCACCCACTTCGATTTCCTTTTTTGCTAACTGAAAATAACCTTTGACCGCTTCTACCAATCTACACTCCTTTGACGTTTCAGTAGAGGTGGTGCTGTGCGTGTAGGTTGCTAATCTCACACCCAACCTTATCTGTTTTTAAAGCTTACTGTCGACTAGCCAACTGGGTGAGTTTTAGGGGATTTTCGAGCGGGAGTCGAACCCGGCCCTCCCGTGTGGCGTGAGAGTATTCTACATTGTCAGTTCGTAATTACACCAGCTCTCGAAACACCATCGAAAAGATGCATGGCAAGGGTACGAGGAAAGTCATTGTGAAGGCTTCTAAGGAGAAGGAAAGTTTGGCACCTTTGGATATCCCTTTAGAATTGCGGGACGTCCCTTTTTAAACATCTTCATTTCTTGCTTCTGGTTTGAATTTGGTTAATGATGACGTTGGGTCCAGCCCTAGAATAGTTTTACATGAGCTCAAGCAGACACAGGAGTTAGCACTTCGTGAGCTTCAGACGAGACACAAAAGAGAAATGCAATGTCTAGAAAAGGAACTGGGGTGTGCAAACAGTGAGTGACAGTATTAATCAAGTTTCTTCGTGTAGAGATGATGCGCGGTTGCAGGACCCTACTAGTTCATACACTAAAACGAAAACTGGTTGTGCCTCTAAAGGATATGAAACGTTTGATAATTATGACAATGCGAGAGATGCAGCAATTTCACCCCTTAGTTTTGGCCTAGAGCTGCCAAAGGTGGAACTACTCTCATTTTATAGACAGTCGGCCAAGGATTGGAAGTTTACTAGACAGTCTGAGCTTTGTGTGATGCCCGAGGTAAAGGATGACGGGTAGCGACTCTTATATCTGTTGCATTATTGTAGAGCCAAGACCAAGACGGCCATCGAAGAGTGTATCATGCTCCAACCTTAGTCGGGTTATCGAAGAGCGCATGGTATATTAACTAGGCCTATTTAGAGCGAACACATGAAATAAGCAGGACAAAGTTGATGGAATATCCGAAGCTAGGAAATGGTAATGCTGAAGCCATGTCGAGACTTGCTAAAATATTGGAGAATAATCGTCTTTTCCTGGTGTCTAGAACTTTTTATGGCAGCCAGTGTCTCAACAGAGCTTTGTCAGCCATACAGTAGAAAATAGAGATCAGTTTAGTCACTACAGATCTACCAAAGAACAAAATTGAAGGGATGATATAATCAGCAATCTATTCAGACCACAGTCGATAGTCCAGAAAAATTAGTTCCCAAAATCTTCAAAAATATCACATACTATAATCAAGCTATTCTAGCCTCCAAAGCCTCAGGATGGTCGGGGGTGGGTGCCTTGCGCTGCGGGTTGGCCACCCCTCCGCACACCTCTTGAAATGCTCCCATATGACCGGGCGTCTTACATAGCCTCTCCTGAGGAAGTCCTACTCACTGCCTTCACGTGGCGGAGGTGTTTTTCACCAAAGTGAGAGGGCGAAAGCGGATGCCCGGCGCTCTTCACCGGGTTGACTGTCCATTGGATGACAGTCTAAGGGAGATGGCTAAACCCTGATTCCAAACTTCCAACGACTGGCGTATGAAGCTCACTGGAGCTCGCCGGCAGACGTATGGACAAAGGGCTTGTTGGATGTCCTGGATATCTGGCCCCATTCAAAAAGGCGTATGAACCGAACTCCGGTCACCGGCTGCCAATGGATAGTGGACTCCCTACTCCACTCCTACTGCCTTGTAGGTCACACTTGGTTGTGTAAAGGCTAGAGCTGCACTCTCAAACAAAAGGCCAAGCGATTCTGGGGACATCACTCGTACCAAATTCCCATGAAACCTCATGAACTCTCTTACCAACGTCGCCTTCGGTGGTTTGGCCATGTTCTGCGTCGACCAGATGACGATCTGCTCAAATCAGTTCTAAATCCCTCACCATTACCATCTTGGCGATGTCGCAGGGGTGGACAGCTGAAAACATGGCTTTATTTTATTTTTTATTTTGATTACAGCTTGATTCCACACCGTATTTTCAGTACAAGTATGGAATTTTCAGCATGGATATCGGTAGCCCAAATTTCACGCCGACCATAGATATCGGCCGGCAGGGGATCGAACTCCGGACCATGTGCATGGTCGGCGAGAGTCCTAACCACTGTGCCACCGACGCACAGGCTGATATGGAGTGCCTGGGGCTACAAACCGTCTACGGACTCCGTCTGTGGAACAAGAATTGGATAACCCTGTCGCAAAATCTTGCATCAGATCGCCGCGCCTGGGCAGCGATGATTCGAGATGTTCATGAAGCCGGCTCATCCTCCCGTAGGAGATAGCCGAAGCAAAGTAAAGTAAGTATTCTAGCGTTTAGCATTGTATCACTTTCAAATTCCTGAATAATTTTTCCCTCTTAGTTTTAAAGAAAGACAATAAATAAATAGGGGAAGTTGATCTTACAACTACTAAGTGTCACATTTTCAGTTCATCCATTTTAGGAAGTGACATTTACTTACTGTTGCCTGGTTTTTGTTATTTGATTTTTGTCTTCTGACATCCCATTTTAGTGTGTGTGTGTATATATAGCTAAACCACCTGACATGGTAGACTCCATCCTACGAAATACAACATCAATTAAACAGTATACATATATATTTTAATCAGATGACAGACAGATGAAAAGAAATGTTGCCTGCTCTGTCGTTGAACATGTATTGAATGTAGCGTAGTTTCAAAACCACAAGTATCACTATGTGTGTGTGTGTGCATTTACGTGTATGTGTTTTTTACGAATTATAATTCAGTTATGTTATTTCTTATATTATCATGCCCACTATTTTTCGCCTACCTATTGACTGTGAATTAGCACAGATCACACGATAAACATGTTATTTTGTTTATCTAAATTGCACATGAAGTTTGTTTTCTTAATCCTAGCAGTAGTAGTAGTAAAATAAACACGCAAAAAATAATTATTTTTAAAAAGTGTATTTGTAAAATTCACGAAATGAAAATATATAGCTCTACACTCTATACGGTTAGTGATCCTGTTCGTGATCGACTATATATTGCATATGCCTTTTTCCGAAGTGGCGCCACCTGCTCTATACTGTGCGTTTTAGGCTGTTACAATGAATAGGCCGACATAGACCAGTTTGATTCCATGAGAATTCAATGTTTAACTTTTGAACTTACTGACTCCCTGTCTCCATTACATTGAGTAGATATCAATATAAAGCAATATTTTCGCATAAAAGCGTAGTAAATGTGATGCAGTTCAAGAAATCTAATGCCAACGATAATATGTACGTCAGAAAAGTTTTTTTATCGGTATAAGACTTGGTCACTGTGGCAGAGTATAACACCACTATAGATAAGATTTTATTTTGATAAAATCACACAGTGTTATACAGTAATATATAATGATGACGTTATGAGTATAATTCATTGTTCATAATCAAAAGCAAAATATAAATAATGGTGAAACTAATAATGATAACATGAAACAGAGAGAATATAAGGCATCTACAGTCCTACCATATAAGGAGGGGACATCTGACACCCTCCCTAAGTAGGATTACTAATAAAGCAGGAATTACGGTGGTGGCATTTAACCATGCAAACTCACTCAGATAGCACAAGCTCTGTAGGTAGGCTAAAGGACCCTGTAGATTGACTAAATTAAACAAAATTACATAATTTACAAAATACCTTACAATGACTGCGAGTTAGGTCAACTACACAGGTGAAACTAGTAGGTCGGGAGTAGTCAGACTGCCTGTCAGAACATAAGAATTCAGTTTAGGTTAGAATGATTGATCCCACAAGGATGAGTAATTTAGAAAAAAGCTCAGCACTACATTGCACTGCATGAATTAACATACAGTTAACCACACAATAGAGTGGGAGAGGGTTAACATTCTCAGAAGTAATATAGGTAGGTGGAGATAGATAGATAGATAGAGAGGTAGAGGTGGATTTCTGAATCCTGTCTGGTTCATCGAGTCTACCATCAACACATGCAGTAGAAGTGACTCATCAGTCATACCGGAAATATGGAAAATACTACTACCAATCAAATCAAGCGATGCAAAGTAATGGAGTCATATAAACGCAAATACATGAGGTATGGAAGACATTATTACCAGTCAAATCAGAGGAGGATAATAAATGATGTTAAACTGTATTTCAATCCACATTATAACATTCTAGCAATTTATTTATTTATTTAACTATAAAGACATCTTATTTCCCATTTTACTGTATTTTTTTGATAACACTAACATTATTTGCGAATGTGCTTTATCTGGTACTGATTTTATTCAACTATCTAATCATCAATTTTTACTCATGTATATAAATGAAACAAGAAAGTTGTGTGAGTAGTGCCTTGAAATGATTGTGAGCAATAATGTGCTCTCGAAACGTCATCAGTGAATATTACTGTATAACAGCACTGTGTGATTTATCAACACAAAATCTTATCCATAATGGAATAAAAAATATGACCTGTCATTCAACGACCATAGCAACGGGCTACGATGCTACAATTAGCCGGGAATATGCAATAAAGCCGCTCATGTTTGCTGGTAAACCCTTGTTTCCGAGGGTTGCATCTTCAGTTTTTTTTGTTTGAAAACACTAACTTCAAACAATTTAGAAATCATAAGGACAATAATTAGAAACTAGATAATAATGATAACTGTATTTCTATAAAAACCTGTTTATGTGTGTAAAAGTGAACAAGGTTAATTATATGAAAGCCTACTGATTTATGACTCTATAATTGATGAATATATACTAATTTAAGATTAATCAACTTAACCAAGAGGAAAAGATAATTGATTAGACTTTAGAGGTAACCGCCGAATCTGATATACATCGTATAGTTGTTTTACCACTGTCAATTCACCTTAAGAATAATGTATGCGAAGGTAAACACCGAGCTCGGCTTTCCAGAAATAAACACTGATCAATCCGGTGCTGTCCTCTTCATCTGGGTCCGCGATTGACAATAATCTCTCATCTCCTTTCAGCATGATCTCCTCCCTATCATCCTAGGATGACCTACTCTTCGTTCCCCATTTGGATTGCACTCAAGGGCCTGGGGTGCGGGATGTCATTCGACGGCCTCCTCAATGTATGCCTGATCCATCTCCACTTTCTCCTACATATCTGTTGAGCGATTGGCTCTTGGTTGGTTTTTTGCCAGAGTTTCTTGTTGCTAAATTCTTTCTGGTCAGCCAGTTGGTATTCAGTTTGGAGCCAGGGGAGATAGCTGTTGATGAAAGTCTTTAACTTGTTGGAAATCCTTTTCACGATATGCAGTACACCTTTCTGACCTGTATAGAAGAACTGACTGGCTTCACATTTGTATTGAAAATTCGAATCTTGTTGGTTATGCTGAGGTGGAGTGAAGTGGAATATTTCTAGACTGGTTCCAGGTTAATAAAATGAAGGTGTGTCTTGACTTTCCGATTCTGACTTTGATATCTTCATCCGTTTCGTCTGCATGTAATTGAAATTATGTTTTCTAGATAAGTGAAGGAAGTAACCTCATTCAAATCTCTCCCGTTGATGGTGATTGATGCTGGTTGTTATTGCTGTTGGCTGGTTGATCAGTCCGGTAGCCGTTGGCTTATAATTCCAGGGATTTTAAGTTATAAAGACACTGATATCAGTACCGGCAAGATTTCCTCCTGGGAACATGACCTTCTTCAAAATTACCAATATGAGTACATACCACTGTTTTTTTATGTCTATGTCAGTACTATCAGTGAATAGCTTTTAAAATATGACGCTTATCTCATCCCTGTTAGTTGACACAGAATTCATAATGTCATGTTCGACAAAAATAATACGCATCTGTTTTACAGTGGCAAGTAGAGTAATGTTGGAACGTAGCGGTATTCACTAGCGGAACTATTTATCCGGCAAATGATGTAGAGTTGTGACAAAATATAGAAACTCTTCATTAAAACTGGATTCAGAAAAGACATATCATGTATTGATCAAATCCCAACTCTAGGCATCATCATCAGACAAAGCGTAGAACGGAAGTGAAACCTCTGCCTAAATTTCATCGGCATTGAAAATGCCTTCGATATTGCTGACCACAAAGTAATCTGGAAACTAATTCAACACTATGGAGTGCAGTGATCAAAATCTTTATCAAAATTCGTTCAACTGCCAAATGACGATTGTATGTGTCAGGTGATCCACAGCGAAACACTCAGTTTGGCGTTTGAAGTAAATACAGGAGTTAGACAAGGCTGACTACTATCGACGATGATTTGACTAACTGTAGTGGATTGGATTATGCGTCAGACTGTGGGGAGCGAGAAGGCAGGAATACCTTGAACCGGACAAGCAGACTCTAGAAGATCCAGATTTCGCAGATCATTTATATCTTATGTCAAGATCTACAGGCGAAAACCAACAAACTGGTAGAAGATGCTGGCAGCAAAGATAAAAATTCAAGTAAGCACAGAGAAGACAGAGGCGATGAAGATAACCAGACAACAACAATAACAACCAATCACCACCAAAGAAGGTACTTAATTCACTTATCTAGGAAGTGTCGTTTCAGATACAGGCGGAAGGGATAAGGACGACAAAACCAACATCGGAAAGACAAGGTGAGCCTTCATCTTTCAGAAACCAGTTTGGAATTCCTCTACACTCAGCATAAAGAACAAGATTCGGATTTTCACCATCAATATTAAGTCAGTCAGATCTTCTATAAGGGTCAGAAAGTCGGCGCCCCTGTCACGGAAAGCATTCTTAACAGGTTGCAAACTTTTTTCATCCGCTATCTGAGTTGGCTCCATACTGAAGATCAGACGGCTGGTGGAAAGAATTAGCAACAAGAAACTATGGGGATGAACTAATCAAGAACCTGTTGCTCAACAAGTGTGTGTGTATACGACAATGGAGATGGGTTGGGGAGGAGACCGTTGAGTGTCATCGCACGTCATGCCATTGCTCGACTGGAACCTGAATGGCTAATGGCAAGCTGGACATGAGTTCGAGGGTGACGTGGGAGAGATGGTGTGAGGGGGAGACGAGAGACTATGGACAGTCGTAGAACCAGCTAAATAGGACCGCAGAGAATAGGACAAAGTGAAGATGTGGCACTGAAGCCCCATGGTTCATTAGGAACCCAAGGGAACAATAATAATGATAATAATAATAATAAATTTTTAAAAGTTATTAGTATTCTGATTTACTTGTCTTCATTTCATGCCTTCTATGTATTGTCTTACAATGATCTTTATCTCTCTTTACTTTAATGTAATCTACTTAAGATTTTTGAAGCAGACTTCATCAACACACGACTTAAAATTCTTGTCAACAGCACACACAACAGCAGTAAGGCCTTACACTTGTAGAAAGAAATGTGTCAAGTGTCTATTGACAACAACAACAACGACAACATTGTTCTTGATGAAATATCTATTGTGCAGCAAGCAGATATCAGTTACATCTATGGAATATGCATAGAAATTTGTGCACAACTAAATCAGGTGAACAGCAGCCCTATTCCTTTGGAATTTGAATACATGAAGCTAATCAGATCACGAGTGTTCGAATCTCATGTTTCGTTGTAGAAAAAAGTAACTCATCAGTATACAGTAAGCCGGGCAATAAAAACAAAGACATTTCTTCTAACAGTTACAAGTTTGATCACGGATGAATATCAGTTAGAGAAAGAACCATTGGAAAACCAAGGAGGACTGGACAGCTATTTCGCCCCCCCCCCTCGTTTGAGACTCATCGCTAGAACGCACCCACCACCAGGATTCGAATCCGGCACCTTCCAGTAACAAGGGAAGCTCGTAGACCATTTAGCCACTGGGACCCAACTCAATGGCCAGCCCATGAATTCTAACTTCTAATAATTTGTGATTTTGGCGATGTTGGTACCAGTTAATATCATTGGTGGCGAGTATTTGTCCTCAATGATATCAGCCTGTGGTTAAACTTCAATCAGATCAAATCCCCACAAGATAACTCTTGTGAATTACCAGTTACTTTGATCAATCCCTTCGTAGTGACTAATGTTATGCGTCTAGTCTTTTTGTTGTTGGTGAAAACCGAATTCTATCATGCGTGTTTGAAATATGACTGCCATGCTAGTTGGCTCCCTCTCACAGCACACCCTGAATTGTTGTAAGATGGTTGCAGGAAATGGGCAGGAAGCCTTGCATAGATCTAGGTTCCGTGCTTGTTAGAACTGGTCATCAAGGTATATCTGCAGTCTTGAAGGAACTCTTGTCCTCCGTCCTAAGATTCGAACTCGTGTCAACCAGTGCTGTAATCAAAGACGTTACCACCATGATGCCGAGTTACCTAGTTCGGTGACCACATTATAAACCTGATTGATATAATTCAGTTTGCACTGAAAGAAGGATTAGACACGATACCGGTTACTACCTAGTGTCCAATCAAAGTATCCATTCCAGTCTTACAGGAGGTCAATCGCGAGCCCGAATAGTTCAGTGGTAATGTCTCCGACTGCAGCAACTGGATGACTCCTGTTCTGACCTCAGAAGGGACATGAGTACCTTCAAGATTACTGATAGACCCCGCCGACTGATGAGTGCCAACAAGTACGAAACCTGGGTCTAGGTCCAAGGCAAGGCTTCCTGTGGTTGGCCTCCGAAAATCTAACTAACCTGTTTATCCAGTAAGATAGTTACAAACACCTCATAATTATTAGCAACAAAATGGAAGTTAGTCTATTTAGTCATATATTCAAAGGCAAAATAAATCAGTAGTGAAAAGAGCAACAATCAAAAATGACTGAAAGATAAGCAAGCCATTAACGATAATAAACTTGACTGGATTCTGGTTAGTATGTATATCTATTGTGAACAGGTTAAAACATGAATAAAAGCCTTGTAAAGATTTTTACACTCATCCACCTACAATCAGTTGATATACTTGTCCTAATCATTATTTTATTCTTTTTCTTCTTATTTTTTAAAGTGACCGTATATACTACACATTTCTACATTCATCCGCATCCTCTCTCTCTCTCTCTGCCTCTCTCTTAGATTAGCAATTCTTTAAGCATTTAAATTAAATCAATAAAGTACAAGCGGGTTTATCTAAGGTGAAGTTCTTATTCAAAAAGCTAAACTGGTTATGGTATTGCCGCCTGTTTTAGGCTTGTCAGTCAGCATCTACCATGTTTCTAGGCCATTCAAACATTAAACCAGTTTGAGTGAATTAGGATATTTGTATAGCTTAGTTAGTTAAACACAGGAATCAGGTAAATAGAACAGTGAAGCGTAACGTGTGCTCACATTATTTATTTTTTATATTGTTTTTCAGTAGAACGAAAATATCATTCACCAAGAGCGTAACAATTATTCTGATGAATAGGCATTGATGTCAATCACTAGACAGTCACTCTGTACTTTAAGTGTAGAATTTGGGCACTGTAGATAAGTTTATTTCATGTATCACACACAGTGATGATGCAGTATTAACAACTGGATGATGACAACGTTTCGAGCATGAGTTATTGCCACTCATAATCATATCTATTTACTCACATGGCTTCATAAATTGCCACATATACATATTGTTTCTCCATCAAACTATATTACTCCTTAACATTTTCACTCTGTCCCACTCAACCTATTTTGTGATAACATACAAGTGAATGCAATGCAATAACTGACCTCCTTCCTATCTAGGTTATTTAACTTCTCAG